>JACCPG010004717.1:0-13134 GCA_016069955.1 Drepana arcuata | reverse complement strand
CCTTGTTCGACAAGTTCGACAACAGGGCTTCTTAAATAAATCGAATTAGACAGACCTCTCCAAATCAAATCTGCATTCGCCGAATAAGCGCGGTAATCGCTTATCAACAAGCAGGACCATTATTTGTCCTTTAAGTGGTTAAGGCTAACACCAAAATAATACTGTAATGATTCCAAGAAACCTTCGCCATGTGATACACATACCCAGAGTTGATAATTTATTTACCAAATCTCCCACAATAAGGGCCGACCTTTAATAATAAATGTACGCCACAAACACCAAGGAATAAGCAAGAAGTGTATATTGATAACCTGCTTCTATGTCACTTATCATTCTTACGGTGAGCCTGCAATGGTTGCAATTTGAATCCCGATTGTACTAATGAGTTTTTCTGTCACACCACGAGCTTTACGGAGAAGGAACATCGATTGGAAACCTGCATACGTTTGAGAAGATTTTTAAAGGCGTATGTATAGTCATGCTAGAGTAACTGCGATGGACTCGCCGTCTGTCACGTAGGAACCTAAAATATTTATCAGGATATTCTATATTATAATTTATCTTTTTCTAATTACAATGATGTGCATCATTGCCATCTCATCAGGGAATAGACCACGCCACCTCTCTCGAGGTTTACAAATCTCTTTCACTTCATCCACATACATTCGTCTAAATGTATTTTACTTATTTTTATATTAACATATTTTTCCTTCACAGGTAAGTACAATGCTCAAAATATATATGAGCGGGTGCATAGCGAGAAATCTATTCCGGATTTCGGTAAGTGTTGAAAATAAGATTTTTAGCTGCTTTTTGGTCACGACTCGACTCACATAGAGTTACACTTCATAATTCATAAAAAAATATTATTCGGTTCATGCGAGAAATTGAAAACGTACAGTGACTACCATTTATATGAATACCCCTAAGATGACTATAAGCATATCCTGCTTGAAGCGTATTTAGTCCATGAACGTGCGTATACAGTGATCAAAGAATACGTGTCGAGCCGCCAAAATCTCTACACTCTACAAATGATCAATCTTGATTTTTAAATATATATTTTTAAATAAATATAATATAAAATCTTGATTTTTTATATATACGCCTCACGCCTTCCCACAAGGGTCCCCGAAGGAGTAGGCAGAGGTGTATAGGTAATACCCACACACCCACTTTCCTCCAGAGGTATATTAGGTACCAACGTGACAGATGGCGAGTCCATCGCCGTTACTCCAGCACGACTATACATACGCCTTTGAATTTCTTCTCAGACGTATGCAGGCTTCCTTTCGATGTTTACACTAGTTTGTTTACACTAGCGATGTTCAGTTAGTTTCCACTAGTGTGTTAGTTCTCCATTTGTATGAATTTTTGAATTATAAAAGTAACTATTTTCAGCATAGCAAAATTTTTAATCGCCATGTTTACCAATAAAACCCAAATATATTCATATGAACCCGTGGGTAGACCATTTTATCGTGAATAAAATCTATAAATGACGTAAACAAACAAACGTTTGTACCTGTAAACATTTGTCTGCCATAAAGTCCATTCAGTAGCGTAGCAACGTGCTACGCTTTCGTAGCAGCTGTAGGCAGTTTATTAACCATTTTGTCGGACACCTAACGTGACACATTCCAATTGATAGTTTATTTTATTCGCTACGTTAGAGCTGTGGCTGAGTGGTTCGAGTAGTCGTCTGCAACACAAAGATTGCAAGTTCGATACCCGACTGAATTATTGAGTTTATTTGAACGTAAGTACACTATTTAGACACCATGAGCTTTAGCAGAGAGAGGAAAACATCGAGAGAAAATCTGCATATGCATGAGAAGAAATTCGAAGGCTTGACTTACGGCGATGGACTCGCTATCTGTCACATTGGCACCTAAAACAATTTCCGGCGAAAAAGTTGTTATATGACTACTAGCTCCTACCCCTTTGGGGACAATTATGGGAGGCATGAAGATGTTCAAAGTATAACCGTTTTGCAAGAAGAGATTTTTCTTACCGATGGCTCAGCTGTTGCTCTTAGCATGAGGTCAGAATCGCACTTAAATTCTTTTGCTTTATTCTCTATAAATTTAGTACGTAAAAAAAAACATTTTATTACCATCATCATCATCATATCATCACGCCAAGTCCCTAACGGGGTAGGCAGAGAGTATAGAGCGCCAGTTCTCTCTAGACTTACATACCTCTTTCGCTTCGTCCACATTCATCAGTCTCTTCATACATGCTCGTCGGTTTCCGAGTACTCTTAACGTTCCCGTCCTTCAGAGTCCGATCTATTTGATCCAGGTAGTTGGAACGTGGCCTTCCTCTGCCTCTTCTTGCACACACTTTTGCTTTGTATATCTGTTTCGTCAATCTTTCTTCACTCATCCTTCTATGTGTCCAAACCAACGTAACATGCCTTTCTTCATCTTTACAATCACGCCCTCATTCACGCCAGTTGATTTGCGAATTTCTTCATTGCGGATTCGATCTAATATCGTTACGCCGCACATTTTTCGAAGAGATCGCATCTCGACTGCATTCAAGCTATTTTCATACTTCCTCTGACATACCCATGATTCGCTGCCATACAATAAGGTAGGTACCAATATCGCGTTGTGGACAGCAACTCGAGCATTCTTGCTCAGACTTTTACTGCCCATCAACGCCGACATGGCTCCATTCACCTTATTTCCGGCATTTATCCTTCTTTCAATATCTTTTTCATACTTTCCATCCCGTGTGAACATGCTTCCAAGATATACAAATTCATTCACTTGCTCTAGAATTTGCCCATTTACCGATATAGCACACTCGGTCACTTGTTCATCTCTTTCGAATACCAGAACCTTAGTCTTGCCAGCGTTTAGGCGCAGCCCTTTCTTTTCACATTCTAGTTTCATTATGGTAACTAGTGACTGCAGTTCGCCCTCTGATGACGCCAGTAAAACCGCGTCATCGGCGTATAATAGGCAGTTGACCACTAAGTTTCCCATTTTCACTCCACATCCGTTCGTTCTTAGTGCTCTCAGACAGTTATCTAGATATATAATGAACAGCCAGGCAGACATGATACACCCTTGTTTGACCCCCGACTTCACATCAAACCAGGGTGACATCTCACCATTAACTCTAACGCACGCCCCGCTATCACTATAGAGTGATTTCACGGCATGCAGTAGGGAACTGCTCACTCCATATCCAGGCAACACGTCCCAGAGTTCCTTTCGTACGACTCTATCAAATGCCTTCTCCAAGTCGACGAAAGCGCAGAAAACCCTTTGGTTAATATCCAAAAACTTTTCCGCGATTCCGCGAAGCGAGAAGGTTTGATCCATACATCCTCTTCCTGGTCTAAATCCACCTTGGGATTCCCAGAGAAACCTTTCGGATCGCTCTTGCATTCTTATCGTCAGGATCTTCGTGTACACTTTACTAGCTAAGCTGACCAAGCTGATGGCTTCTGTAGTTTGAGCAGTCCAATCGTGATCCCTTTCCTTTATAGAAAGGCACGATGACTGCTCGCCTCCAGTCGTCCGGAACATCACCCTTTTCCCAGCAAAGATTGCATAGCAAATAGATGACGTCCCAGACCGCTGGTCCACCGTACTTGATCATCTCAGCCGTAATTCCATCTATTCCCGCAGCTTTTCCACATTTCAGACTTCTTATCGCACTTACAATCTCTCCCATACTTATTTTATTCGCTATAGGATCCTCGACAGATTCTGTTGGAGGCAGCTCTGTGAGTAGATCAGCGGCATCATCATCATACATATCTTTGTAAAATTCACTCCATCGCCTGAGGACGTCTGTTTTGTCAGTCAGTATGTTATTGTCCTTCGAGAAAATCACATTCATCCTACTACTAGCTGTAACACAATTTCTGGACTTCTTAACTTCCCTCCAAAAAAGTTTTGCATTGTCCTTGAAATTCTGTGACAGTTTTTCGTCTACAGTCATTTGGAACCTCTCACGCTTCTGAGCTATTATCTCTTTCGTACGATTTTTTTGCAGGCGGTATTTTTCTTTCATCTTTTCTTTCATACTCTCACTTGAGCTGGACATAGCCAAAATGTCTTGCCTTGCATCCTTCTTCTTTTTAACTTCTTCTTTCACTTCATCATCCCACCAACCATCGCCATTTTTGGTTGTCCGCCCTTTCGAAATGCCACAAACCTCTTTCGCGGCGCATAATATGCTGGACTTAAGGAACTGCCAACAAACATCGACACTCTCAAACACATCTTTTGGTGGACAGGCTAGCTGTTCAGATACCCTTTCTTGATATCTGTCTCTAATAGCCGCATCTTGAAGCCTCCAGCTTTTGATGCGGTCTGCGACTGCAGAACAGGGACCCCCAGCGCGGGATCGCCAGCCCGCGAACAGACCCCTTATCCTAGTTATAACTAGGAAGTGGTCCGTTCCCAGGTCAGCTCCCCTATACACCCTGGTGTCCATCACCTGTGTTCTGAGTCGCCGATCTATTAGAAACAGATCTATCATGCTTCGCTCATTTTTCCGTTCCCATGTATACTGATGAATCCTTTTGTGGTCGAACATGGTGTTCGCCACAAAAAGGTCTCTCTCCATGCATACATCTAATATCAGCTTGCCTGCCTCGTTCACTCTCTTATCACCATACTTGCCGAGTACTGCCTCGTAATCCTTACGGGCCGTCCCGACCCATCCATTCAGATCACCACAAATAATCAGCTTTTCATTCCCTTCTTTCGTCTCTAGAACATTACTCACACATTCCCAGAACTTATTCAGGTCGGAAGTGTCCGCTGAGGCCACCGGAGCATATACCGCGACTAAAAACAGTCGGGTAAGGCCTATTTCAAAGCGAGCCCAAATAAGTCTGGGGCTCACCGCATCATAACTTATCATACATTCTGCCAAGCGGCTGGATAGTAGAATTCCCACTCCCGGGCAGGCGTGCTCGGTGTTTGCCACTCCTGACCACAGCACTAAACTCCCGCCCGGGAGCTCGTCTACTCCACTACCCTTCCGCTTGGTTTCAGACAAGCACACAACATCTAACTCGCTCTCTGTCATAATATCGATCAATTCGTTCATCTTATCAGCCATAGCCATATTTTATTACCACTAAACGAAAATGCGACCAGCCTGATGGTATGCGTTTACCGCCGCCTCGATTCCACCATCTCGAATATTGCCGACCTTAAGTAGACCGTTACTCAACGAACTTGTAGAAATTCGTCTCACATGGAAATAAGTTTTTTTCATCTTTAATTTATTATTTTTTAATAAGAGTTAAAGACAGAATAGGATTTTACAGAACCTTTAGAAAAAATAATTGCAAAGTTCGAACCTTATATCAAGGCCACAGAAACTATAATAGCGTTGCGTATGTTACATATATATAGTCTTAAATAGGTGAATAGAGAGGTCGTAGACGTACTTAATATGCCCTTTGAAGGCTCTATTCTGAGAGGTCAAGGACAATGAGAGTGGGACCTTGTAGTTCTGGTTTAGGAGCACTTTCGAGTAAATGACAAATTTATCAAATATGTTTGCTACGGAACCTTTTTTGTTTTTTTATGTATTTTACTTTGGTTTTAACTCTTGTTGTGGGCGCGTTGGTATACTTTAATGCTTATAGTTTTATCTTATAATAATAATAATATATCCTCACGCCTTCCCACAAGGGTCCCCGAAGGGGTAGGCAGAGGTTTATAGGTAATACCCACACACCCACTTCCCGCCAGAGGTATATTAGGTGCCAACGTGACAGATGGCGACTCCATCGCCGTTACTCCAGCACGACTATACATACGCCTTTGAATCTTAATTAAAATTAAGTTTTATCTTAATATATATAAATTACGTGTCACGTTGTTTGTCCGCGATTGGCTCTTAAACTAGTTAACGAATTTCAATGAAATTGGAACACCGTGTGCAGTTTGATCCAACTTAAAAGATAGGATAGCTTACGTTACAATTGGACCCGATAGGTGGCGCTGCGATCATTTTTCAGGAAGTTTAACTTTTTCACCCGGGCGAAGCTGGGCGGGACAGCTAGTTGAATATAAAATACACGTTAATTATTACTATTACACACATTGCAACACAATTGTATGATAACATAATATAATCTTCCCTTCACATTTAGATTTTCACAACGGTCCCCGAAGGGGTAGGCAGAGGTCTATAGGTAGTACCAACATACCCACATTCCGCTAGAGATATATTTTAGGTGCCAACGTGATAGATGGCGAATCCATCGCCGTTACTCACTTAAACCTCTACTTCATAGTTAAGTATCTATAGGTTGTAAGGCATACAAACAGGTGTAATTACTGTTAATTGTTGTTATTGCCAATTGCGTTACATTGTAAAGCTAAGTTAGTCTTAATAAGTTGAAACTTATTAAGATAAGTCATAGAAGCAAGTTGCCGGCAAGGCGCGCGCCACGTGCGTGCGGGGCGGCAAGTGGTGGCCGGGGCGCATGCGCGCGGGCCACGACTCGCCGCGTGACGTCACCGCCGGTCGCCAGTCGACTGCCACCGGCGGGCTACGCAGCCACAACACCGCGCAACAACACGATATGTCCACACGCTTATGATAACAACGCGTGTCCAATCTATTTGGTGTATTTAGTTACAATTTTGATGTATTCATTTACTTAAAAAAATATTCTAAAATTATTTGTGTTAAAAGACATTTCGCCGGTTTCTGTGTTAATTAATTTCTAATATAAAAAAAAAAAAACGTCAAAAGTAAAATATATACATACATATAATATATCGATTGTAAATCGTGTCTTTTTAGTGCCATTTTAATTCTAAAAGTGATATTATAGAAGTAGCGCTAAAGATACTTATCGCCAGTACAAAGTTTTAAAATTTGATTGCCTTTGCCTCTAAATTTATAATATAGAGTTTAATATTTGTAGCATTAAGGCTTGAGTGAACAAAGTTAGAAGCGCTAGTTAGTTACAAAATATTATATTAAGATATTTGAAATTATTTGTTTTTGTACACTACAACAACGCTGCCTCGATGTCTCTGATTTGTGGAGGTAAGTGTCAAAAATCTCAAAAATAAGTACGCTTAAACTTAGTTCACACGAAACCTACTCATGAGTCATACGTTCGCTTCTGAAAGTTACAGCAATGAGTCATAGCGTATTGTAATGTGATATTTTAATATTACAATGTCACTTACGTCCTTGATATTTCTACAAAAACATACAACCTCTAAGAGAATCTACACTCCGTCGATGATCGACCAAAGGCTTTAAATGGAAAGCATTTATGTATGCCGGCTTTATATTACGACGAGTATCTCATGGGTTTTGGAAATTAACTAATTTATAAAAACGCAGTGCTACAAATAAATACAGTTAGGAGGTATCCATAATATATAAATACCTGCCTACGGAAATTACTAACCAATTTTATGCCTAACGCGTGATTCAATCACTATGTACATTTAAACATCATATTTTGCAACTAACCGTTCTCTGGCGAATAAATTTTTTCATTCTATATTCATTATATACCCGACTAGCAAACGTATCAAAAAACATAATATATTTTCAAAACGAAATGGTAAATATATGCGAAAGTTTGTGAATGTTTGTTAAAATATGTGTTAATCAAGCACGCTGCAAAAGTTGTATGGATTTGAACGAAATTGAAGGTAGAGATAGCTTACATATACACACTGAATAAAGTTTGGTTTTCTAACATGAATACATTTATTAAATAAAATAAAATTTTAAACCATAATTTAAATAAACTAAGATACAAAGTTCAAATAAACTCAATATTTAATGAATATATTAATATTTTAAATTATTCGCGACGCAAATTTTAAAAGTAGAGTTGGGCCTACTTGCGAAGTAAAAAGGATTACTGGTGGAAAGTATGTTATATCCTCCCCGTCAATATGCTATTCGATAGGCTAGTTTATTGCCAACTCAAGGCATGCCTTTATTTACGTTTCTAACGGCACGATATTTTCTTCAGCGTAATTGTGACAAAAAAGGCAGCCCTAAAGGAGCTGTTTCGGGAATTTATAAAGTAATGTATAAGCATTAATGTTCCTAATGCGAGCTTATAGATTTTTTACGATCTCAATGCCTGTCCTTGGTGCATCCATTATATATAGATATCTTTTCAAGGACGATCTATAATTATGTGAAAAATATATTTCCACATATATTAAAGAAAGTGTTGTTACATGTCTGTCTCTTTCCTACGTGTGAGGTTAAAAAATACCTATATATAAAGTGTTTCACCGCCTGAGATTTAATTCATATCCTTTTAAGATATCATACATACAACATATCATTACAGAATATAGTGAGCCAGTTTTCTCTAGACTTACTTAGCTCTTTCGCTTCGTCCACATTCATCAGTCTCGTCATACATGCTTGTTTGTTTTGTCGTCGGCTCGTCCGATATCACACGCCAAATATATAAAATTATAAGGTTTATGAAGTTAATCTAAACTAAAATTAGTCTCAATTCGATATAATTACGTAGGTATGAGAATCTCTTTCACATTGTACAAGCCACAAGCCAAACAATGCAATACGCTTTATTACAATATTATGAAACCCACACTTCGAATAAAGAGAATGTTGTCCAAAACGGAACTACCTCGATAATAAGATTTCAATTTAGATAAAGTTATTTAAATGTTTCGGACGTATGAAACAATAATTTCCTGCGGACTTTCTTGGCAAGGCTACCAGATGGACTCTGTCGCCGAACTCAGTTAAAGAATTGTTGAGAAATATTTCTCGCTACTGGTTTCGGCTGTGTAGGTCCCTAACTTCCGTCAGCACAATGCTATACGGGCGGAATTGTTTTCTGATATTTAATATGATTTGTGATATGAACGGTTGTATCTCGGAGATTTCATTTGTAGGTAAACGAATTTTCACCGTCTTTCCTCTTATTATAAGCTTGATTATTTACGAATCGAGGGGTTCATATGTTGAAATTAATAAAGTTCATCAAAAATAAATAAATGTTTGCCAGTTTCAAATACAAGGAATAGAAAGATTATAGGCCACTTTTTTACGACATGACAGTTTTGTACTGAACTTAGTGAAATAGAGGAGCAGACTTAGAATAGAATTTGCATCCACGAGTCTGTTGAAATTAAAGGTGTATCGTCATGGATGTTTAAAAGATACGCTGATAAGATAAAAGATAGAGGCAAATAGAAAGATTGGAGATCTCTTAATTTGCTCATGATGTATAAAAATATTAGTAAAGTATTAACTAGATGTGTACTGCGGTTTTGTCATCGTAATCTTGGATTTAATGTTAATCCAGCAAATAATCTATCTCTGGCCAAAATTTCATTCAATTCCATTTATCCGTGCTATCGTGATTGGGTAACAAACACAAACTTTCGCATTTATACTATTAGTGGCCTAGCTTTAATACTCCCTGTACCTAAACCATGCGCATTAAAATGACTTGAATCCCATTACAAAGTATAACTAGACTACAAAGTAAAACACAGTAAAAGCCAAGGCTATTATAACTTTCAACAGCGAACGATTAAATATACATATCGATGATAACAGCATGTTCATATTAACCCATTGTAGGTAGCGATATGATCGGGCCCTATCTGTGAGTGGGTGACGTGTGTACGGCTTAACGTTGGCTCGGCTGCGATGGAACACGATAGTGGAATTTTAGTTTTAAATACGTTTCGTGTTCATGGCCTTATTTAAAAGCTACATAGAGTATGCGGTTGTGAACGTTTTTATATTTTAAAGTAATAATATAAATATATCCTCACGCCTTCCCACAAGGGTCCCCGAAGGGGTAGGCAGAGGTGTATAGGTTGTACCTACATACCCAATTTCCGCCAGGGATATATATGGATGGTGGGGTATTCTAAAATTCTTTTATAATAATGGAATACATTTTTGAGAAATTTCGATTTGATCTAAACATCATTTTGTAAGTTTATCTAATGTTTAACGATTAATTGTGTATGTATGTCAATAATATATCTATTTCTTTAATTTATGATACATACTTGACATTAATTAAAAAAACTGTGGTGACCGAATGGTTCGAGATTGTCTCGAAGTTTTAATCCCGACTGTTCCGATGAGTTCTTCTGAACCTAAGTATAGTGATTCGTCACAAGACTGGATAAAATAGTATCCATAGATTTGACGAATCTATATTCCATCGCAGTTGAGCCAATCCAGGAAATAGTTAAGCGTAAATGAACATGTCGTTCTAATTGATGCCAAAAAATCGTAAATAAAATTACAGTATATGTTTGTTTTACAGAGCCCACCGGCCTGATGTCAGAGTCCATATTGAGCCTATACAAATCCCCTTTATCAGGTATGGCATATTAACTAATAAGGAAGCTGTAAACTTATTATTATATGTATATAATAGAGCTGGTAACAAACTTTGCAAGTTCAAATCTCGACTGTACCAATGAGTTTTTCTGAACAGTGTAGTGATTAGTCACACCACGAGCTTTACGGTGAAGCAAAACATCGAGAGGAAACCTGCTTATGTTTGAGAGGAAATCTAATGGCGTATGCATAGTGGCGGCTACAGAGTCCTTTACACCTCTGCCTACCCCTTCGAGGACCCTTGTAGGAAGGGTTGACGATATATTATTATTTTCACAATTATCAAACATGTTCAATTCGGGTTGCGGCCTATGATGGGAACGAAAGGTCGGTAGTAGAATCTTTTTCCGTCAATCAGTTTTGTTTACCTTCTTCACTTGATGTGGGTTGGCGATGGATAGCCTAGCAAACGTGTACATTACGTAGCTACGTTCGTATGTGTAATGGATTATCCTCCCTCTATTTAAGCTTTTAAGGACGACTGTACTTAGCTCATTACTCTGCTCTCTGAGAAGTTTAACTTGTAATTGAATTATTTATACTGACTAGTTACTAGAAGTCTCGAACTCACATACGCTATTAGTCAACTAGCACACGCTCACTGTGAGTGCAGATGTTCTCATAGGTAAGTTAGTCCATTAGGTCTTGAGCCAAACAAGTATTTTTAGTGCGTATTTTTTAAAAGTTCTCATACAGTTCAACTACGTAAGTGTGAACCTGGGATGATTGAACGTGGATATGACAGTGACGTAAAGTATTACATGTTACACACAATATGGTCTCATAACATCAAACAATTTGTTTGGTTACCGTTGACACAAACAACCGTCACAACAAGAGTGGCAAACAAGCATACGGCCCACCTGATGGGAAACGGTTACCGTAGTCTATTTACGCCCACGATACCGAAGTATCACTTGCGCGTTGCCACTCTGTGTTCGGAGAGTTACAGTGTGTTGGCAGCAATTGGCAATGGGTTTTATCCCTCTGCTTCCAACAATGTAACAATCCTCCCCCCTCCCCAAGAAGCTCATTTCTGGAAACCTTATTCACCGCGTAGGAACACAACACAAAAAAATGTGTTATTTGGCTACGGACTTCTATAAGGTGGAGGTCCTGCCCTAGTCGGGAAGCTCCAAATTCGAACGGGAAACCCGTTATGCATGTTTTTAGTAAAAAGTTGCGTCTATTAGTTTAAAAATAAAATATCATAGGAAATGGAGCGAATGCACCGCTGTGCTATTTTTATCACTAGATTTTGTATTTGCGAAAAAAATATGATAACAGATTTTTTTACTCTGACCAAATAACGCATCTTTTTATTTAAAACCATTGTTCGATTAATTTACTTGTTGTATTTTTAAACATAAGCATGTATTTGAAGATATTTTAAATTTAATACAATATAATAAATATAATAATAATATATCCTCACGCCTTCCCACAAGGGTCCCCGAAGGGGTAGGCAAAGGTGTATAGGTAATACCCACACACCCACTTTCCGCCAGAGGTATATTAGGTGCCAACGTGACAGATGGCGAGTCCATCGCCGTTACTCCAGCACGACTATACATACGCTTTTCAATTTCTTCTCAGACGTATGCAGGTTTCCTCTCGATGTTTTCTTTCACCGTTCTGCTCGTGGTGTGACTAATCACTGTACTTAAGTTCAGAAAAACTCATTGGTACAGTCGGGATTCGAACTTGCGACCTTTGCGTCGCAGGCAACTGCTCGAACCACTCGACCACCACGGCTCTAATAAATATAAATTACCATAAATAGAATAAATGTCCCAAATCTGTATCACGCGGTGCCAAGAAGACTGGCGGCATTGCCACGTTGTATGGCAATGCTGGTTTGCTGAGCGAAATATTCGCCAACCCTCTTGTCACGGGAGGCCTCAAAGTTTTCTCAATAAGTATTGTTACGTAATATTCTTTAGTTAATGTGTTTTAAATTAGTAATTAAAATACATGCATACATACATATCCTCACGCCGAGTACCTAACGGAGTTGAGAGAGTAGACAGCGGGTTCTCTCTGGATTATCATTTTCGATTCCTCCTCATTCATCAGTCATTTCATACATGTATTAAAGTAATTACTGTAATAATATACTCCACACATAAAGATGGTAAATTAAATAAGTAGCGCTTTATATTCAAACCGTCATTAAAATTCTTCCCTAATATGAAAAGCGTCGACACTCGTCTCATCTTTAGCGAAAATAAAATATTCCTCTCAAAAAGGTTTGTAAGAGAATCTCGGCGGGTTTATCCATATAATTAAAAAAAAACGCGCTGGATTGAATACCCCGGGTAGACCGCGTGATGTGGCACACAACACGGGAGTACGAGCGTGTGTGTCTGCGTACGTACCTCATTTCCTTAACGACACGAGAACTGACTTTTTATTTCGTGTTTTAATGTCACCGAGTTTTTTCACATAAAATGTATTTATCCCACGGATATTACTGGAATGGCTTTAAGCGACAATTCTTAGAGAAGTAGATGATGTTGTTGTTAGTGTAGACTAGCTGTAAGTACGGATTATGGAAAATAAATGTACCGACTGAAAAGGCGCGGTGGCCGAGTGCTCCGAGTGGTTGAAGTTCGAAGTTCAAATCTCGAATAAACTATATATATTATATATAATACTATAGCTTAAGTACAGTGATTAAGCACACTAGAAGCTTTACGGCGAAGGAAAGCATGGAGATGAAACCTGCATATGCTTGCGAAGAAATTCAAAAGT
>JACCPG010004714.1:0-28114 GCA_016069955.1 Drepana arcuata | reverse complement strand
TAATTAGTCCCTCTAGCACCTTATGTAATGCTATTATGTAATCCGTGGATAACGTAGTTGGCTTCATAATGAGTAAAATGTATTTATCCTATAAGATGTTGAAATTTGTATTATGTTGCTGTTTGTTTTTCCCATAATAAAGAAAATAAAAATAAAATAAAATAAAAATAAAAAGCCGTTCTGGCGTAATTGATTAACAAACATCTTAAAACTTAAAAAAAATACCAAGAAGAGATGATTTGAATGCAGTAAGACTCGCGAAGCATACTTACTTTAGTTTTTAATCTATAGCAATCTGTGCTAAACTTATATAAATAATCCTCACACCTTCCCACAAGGGTCCCCGAAGGGGTATAGACAATACCCACAAACTCACTTTCCGCCAGAGGTATATTTATATAAATGAAAAAACAAAACTATTTTGATATCGATACGATCTGTGCCAACTCTAGCCATAGACAATTCCATACAACATTGTTGTTTCCGTGAGTTGTGTGATGTTTATCACAAATGATCTCGGGTGACGGGCATCGCTCCACAATCGCTCTCTTCAGTGGGCAAAGGGCCGAAATGATCCCATTTTGCTACAAATTGGGATCATTCGAGATGTATATTGGCTTACCTGTATGAATGGCTATTGTGACAAGATTAACTCTATATGTCTATGGCAGTTAAGGTTGCAGGTGTTTGCTGAGCCTGGCAATGCCAATGAATGTGATAAGGCACTATGGAAGAAAGCAAAAATAATAAAATAAATAAGTTAACAATTTAATTTACTTATTTTCGCTTATATTTTTATTGCTATTTAATAGTTTCTTTAAATAAACCATAAACCTTGTTTCCGGGTGAATGATGTAGTAGTCATGAGGATATATACACAACACTCTATAACTTCTAGAAGACAACTGGTCTATTAATCTGAGACATTTGTATGATCTCGGAGAAAAGAGGATGTGTCTCACCCCTGCCTACATCGGGGACCCTTAAAAAACTCACTGGCATATACCGTCGGGATTTGAACCGGCAATCTGTAAAATTCTAATTCAGCGATAATAACTTAACAAAGTTATTAAGCCAATATAAACGAAACTTCGTAGCCTATTAAAGTTACAAAAGAAAAAAAAACATACCTACCATAGATACCATTTTAATATTAAAAACATAACAATGAAAATTCTTGACTTCCGAATATTAACTAGCAAACACGAACAATTTAAATAATTCTCATTCAAACACACGTTTGAATATAATGAGCCGACTACAAAACATTGACAAAAAACACGCCCAATAGACCGTTATCTATGCCCGTATTATCCATAAAAAAATTCTTACATAAATGTCCCATCCCTACTCAACCAAAACAATTTTGTATTACAAAATACCTAACCGGATGTTATAAAGTAGCATTATTGGCCGATTATACAGAAAAAACGTTTGTACTTCCGCTCCAAAAACACTATGTGCCACGAATAGAAATGAAAGCATTAACTTCGGTTTGTCATTAAACAATAATAAAATTTGGATTTGTACCCTGCAATCTGTGCCCGTTCGGGGCAATAAAAAAAAGATTTAAACCCTTTATCTATGCTCGCAGGAAAGCGCGCGAACTTGAATGTCAGCGTGACATTTCGACAAAATGGCGTAATTAATTCGTGATTCACAAAGAGGTAAGAAAATCGTTTTTTTTCCATTTGGATTAAACGAAGTGGGGATTTTATTTGCTACAAGTTTTGTTACTGGGTTTTATTACCTACTCCAGGTGAAGAGAGAAATATTTGTTACTTTAATTAAAGGAAGACTATTGTATTACTAGCAGATCCCCTCGGATTCACCCGCGTAGAAATTGATTGCATTATACTTTTTCTGCAATAAAAAATAATCTATGCGTTAATCCGACTAATAATCTATCTCTTTGCAAAATGACATCCAATTCCGTTCAGTAGTTTTTATTGGAATGAGTAAAAACATCTTCACAAACTTTTTCTTCTATACATATGAACATGAATGTTCGTCTGCATGTCCTTTATAGAAGCGTAAACTACTGGACCAATTTTAATGAAATTTTCTGTGTTTCATCAGGTGGCTTCGAGAATGGTTTAGATTCACAATTGGACCCGATAGATGGCGCCACTGGGTCCGTGGCTTAATTTTTTTTTTCACCCAAGCGAAGCTGGGTGGGACAACTAGTAACACGGTGTAATATAACTGTACCTCTAGTAATTTTTTTTCGGTAGATTTTTTCATGAATAAAACTTGCCATGTAAATAAATTACCAGAAATAGATGAAATTGAGCACAGAGATAGACTTAAGAGCGTGATTGAGTAACACACATCCTCACGTTCATAACTTAGTAGAAAGCAGATCTTCAGCTACAGACAAAATCCTTTTTTGTTAGCGTCCACACCAACTATTATATGGCAATTACAACATTAGCCGCGAAAATGTTGTCCATAGCTAATATTATTGCCATAGATAACAGATAGCGTGAACGCTAACAGAAAAGGATTAAGTGTACAGCCGCGTCGTGTGCGGTCCGTTCACGCCTAACAAGCGGGCTATTTCAACAGGACGAGTTATTTCTGACTTTTTAATTCACCGCCGTCTTTATTGGCGTTGGAACCAGGCGTATCTGATCGCGTGTTTGTTTTTGAATTGATAAGTTTGAATTGTAGATGAAAGGGTATTTTGGTTTTGACTTTCATTTGTTTGGGCAACGGTAGGAATAGATAACGCGGGTGAGGGTGTTCTATTCCGTAGGTGTTAGGGTACATAGTATATAATTCTGACGTAATTGCGATAAATTCTTTTTTTTTTTATGAAATAAAATATTTTGTACCTCACCGTTACCTCACAGTTAGCATAATTTCTCACAATTGTCGAATTAAAATATGCAAGAAGAGGCAGAGGAAGGCCACGTTCCAACTACCTGGATCAAATCGATCGGACTCTCAAGGACGGGAACGTTAAGAGTACTCGAAACCGACGAGCATGTATAAAGAGACTGATGAATGTGGACGAAGCGAAAGAGGTATGTAAGTCTAGAGAGAACTGGCGCTCTACACTCTCTGCCTACCCCGTTAGGGACTTGGCGTGATGATATGTATGTATGTATGTATGTCAAATTAACAAGTAGAGTTAAAAACGTGGGGTTACAAAATTACAAATTTTGTTGAGGTTTTGTGTCAGGAGAGAGGTACTCCTGAACTAGGTGGAACCTGTATCTGAGGACTACTTTTTGGAAGACCTTGGAAGAATTACTGGAATCAAAATGTTAACTAGATGCTTTGCCATTGCATTCGCTATATACCTACAATATATTTTATATCGGGGACCCTCGTGGGAAGGCGTGAGGATATATTATTATTATATTTTATACATAAAGATACAGAAAAACATGGTGGCCGAGTGTTCAAGTAGTCGCCTGTGACACTAAGATTGCAAGTTCGCATCTCGACTGTACCAATGAGTTTTTCTGAACTTAAGTACAGTGATTAGTCACACCACGAGCTTTACGGTGAAGGAAACATCGAGAGGAAACCTGCATATGTCTGAGAAGCAATTCAAAGGCGTATGTATAGTCGTGCTTGAGTAACGGCGATGGACTCGCCACCTGTCACGTTAGCACGTAGATTATCTTGCTAATGTCTGAAACGGTATAACGGTTTTCACTAGCAAATAGCCTATGTTATAAGGAGTTACAGTTAATATTATTTTTGAAGAAACTGATATACAATGCGAAAGCGTGTGCAAGAAGCAATATTCATAAAATCTCATTGGCACAGTCGGGAATCGAACTTGCAATCTTTCTGCTCCAGTTTGTTCGTTTGAACGCGCTACTCTCGGATGCTATGAATTATATTTCTTTGTAAATTTGGTAGTCTGTTTATTGAGAAAGGCTGATACCCAAGAGAACCGAGTAATCAGATTTATATTACATGGGTTAACGGCGGAAAATGGCTAGAATTGGAAAATGAGACCTATATAATAGGTTTCTTCTCACTCTTTAGCATTATTGTAAGCTAACTAAGCTTTAATTAAGTTAATGTAAGCTCACACGACAGTTAAAGCAAATTCCTCAAATCCAAGCCGCAAATATCGACACCAAAGCACGCCTCTAAAAAACAATTCTAAAATTCAAAAAAGGAACTACAATTGTGTCGTCTAGATACTTATCTATGGTCCCCTAATGGGCCATTGTCTTCCGAACGTTAGGGAATGTTCGAATTTGGAGTGTTCTTTTTCTCTTTCAAATTTAATTGCAGCAATTTTTACGGATGTCACGATGATATGGCCAGTACTTTTTAACGGTCGCACAGGTTCGAGCTTGGATTTTATGTGATTTGAAAATGGAATCGTAATCGCACTGGCTGGCTACCAGAATTCAATTAGTGCGAAGGAAGAAAAAATTATCAAATTGGTTTGATATAAATAAAAAAAAACTTTAATACTCTTGTACATTATTGAAATTAATCCTACTAAATGTAAAAGTTTCAAAACGGATGAACGGAATCGGATGAAACTTGGCACAGAGATAGATATTTTTTCAGAAAACATATTTTCTTAGAATTTACATTCTTCGCGGGGTTATACCGCAGGGCACAGTTAGAATATAAAAAGCATAGGTAATATATCAAAATCAATCGGAACAAACAAACGGACATTAATAGAATAACCGTTAATAACGTGTTTGAAAAGGGAATGTTTTGACATTTCACACAGCGTGACACTACCCTAAGATGAGTTTTTGTCAAACGACTTGAGACGCGAACTTACCTGGAATTTTGGTGTAAATTCCCACTATACTCTTCGCAATTCAAGGATTATTGTTTCGTTTGAACACGATTGGTTGGATTTTTCTCTCACGTTGGTAGTCTGGTTTCAAAGGTTTCCATTCTTGTCGTACTTCAATTCCAAGGTTCAAGGATGTGGCTTTCCACTACCTAGCTCAAATCGATCAGACACTCAAGGATGAGAATGACAAGAGTATGAATGGACTGATGAATGAGATCTAAAGAGAACTGGCGCTCTACTCTCCCTGTCTACTTCGTGAGGGTCGCGGCGTGATGATATGTTTGTATGTATGTGAGAATGAGGTGATATGGCGCAGTGGTCTTGGGAGGCAGTATCTACCACCTCCAGAAGTGGTCAGGCAAAATCGCTAACCGCTTACCAGCAGGCCATTTGTCATCATTAATTGAACGTAAATAGCAACACCAAACTACCCGCACAATTATGCTCGTCGTCCGTTATATTTAGAATTCAAATTTCGAATCGACTTAGTTAATTCAAAATGAAATGTACCCTCTCAGAAGTGGGTACTTAGCGAGATAAAGTGCAAAAAAACAAAGAGACATAAGTACCCGTAACAAATCAACACATTTACATTTAATTACTAAACCGGATAAAATATCAAACGAACAAAAAGGTTAAGTTTTAATCGAGCCGCGTCCGATACCTACATAAAGTAAACCCCTGGCTGGAAAAAAGAATATTTTATCTTTAAAAAAAGAACGTTCCTTTTTTAAAAGGGGCCAATGAAAAATCGCGCCCGATACGATATGCCCTACCGAATTTTGAAATCCGAAACTTTTTAGAATATAGGTTGACTTGAGTCGTCTTTAGGTTGTTAGTTTTTGTAAAACTTGTTTAAAATAAGTATATATCTATAGCTAGTGCCATCCACGATGACGCGCCTCACTATTCTTCCCTATTGTTAATAGTATTAGTTAGTGGAAGATTGCACATTCCACAAATGTTTGAGTAGTATCGTATATTACACACCTATGAGCGCACACGCACACTACAGTTAGTAGACTCGGGTCATACTACCCTGAGCTTTACTGAGCTGTTATGAATATAGGCAAAAGCTTCACGTTTTATAATAAAGCCTTTAAAATTACTTCCAGGTTATCTTTTGATAAGTTTTAATACATTACTAGGCATATATTTAAAATGTTATATGATTTGAGTATGATTTATAAAAATAATGGTTTAAGTAGGTTTAATAAATAAGAAATATAAAAAAAAAACTTTATAAAATTACAGCAGTCTCCACACCACTTGTATCCGTACACTATTGCCGCCGAAATACATTAAAAAATAAGAGTTCCAAATTCAAATCCGCCGCCATGTTATAAATTCGTTGGTCATACTTTTATACAATCATTGTGTGACTGAGTGACGTCGAAATTCGCGCGGTAAAGTGTCTGCCAACATAATTGGTACATTTATAGTTATATTTAGTTTCAATTAACCGGCGGTCTCTTCGAAAAATGTGCGGAGTAACGATCTTCGATCGAATCCGCAATGAAGAGATTCACAAATCGACTGGCGTGAATGAGGGCGTGATTGTAAAGATGAAGAAAGGCATGTTACGTTGGTTTGGACACATAGAAAGGATGAGTGAAGAAAGATTGATGAAACAGATATACAAAGCAAAAGTGAGTGCAAGAAGAGGCAGAGGAAGGCCACGTTCCAACTACCTGGATCAAATAGATCGGACTCTGAAGGACGAGAACGTTAAGAGTACTCGAAACCGACGAGTATGTATGAAGAGACTGATGAATGTGGACGAAGCGAAAGACGTATGTAAGGCTAGAGAGAACTGGCGCTCCTCGCTGTGCCGATAGTAATAACGGCCAATGGCCTAATGGCAAAGAGCCTCGACCAACACCTCAAGAGGCTCTCGTTAGACAGTTGGATCAAGTGCCTGATGCAGAAAGCAGTACTGCTCGGAACGGAACGTATTGTGAGGAGGTTTCTTCCTCTGGGACCCTTATCTGGCCGTACCTTGGACCCTAAACCCGATACCTTTGATAGGAATTCGATACATAAACTAACCGTAACCTAATCTGAATGATTTTTATTTTTACATTACCTATACACCTCTGCCTACCCCTTCGGGGACCCTTGTGGGAAGGCGTGAGGATATATTATGTTATATATTTGTCAACCAACGTTTATAATTTTTCTTTTTAAGTCTAGTTATCAGTGTTAAGAGATTACCCTGTGTAAGCTGTCTCACGCCTGTTATTAGTGAGTAGGCTAGTCTGTGTTATAGCTATGCTTTTTTTTTATGTAACATTTACCTACGAACTGTTGGTGTGTCAATAAAGTAAATAGATCTATATATATATATATATATTAAAATGTTATGTTGGTTTGTGTACGCTTCAAAAACTCGAAAAGTTCAGCACCGATCGAGCTGAAGTTTTAGCATGATATATAATCCGCATCAAGGATTGTTTTTATCTATTTTTTGCATCAGGCACATATCCACAGCGAAGCGTGGCAGGGTACAGATAGTAAATAATAAATAACTGAAGGGACACGCTGGTCTAATATTGTAAAGATAGATAGATAAGATCCTAAATAAATAAAATAAATATACTAAGTAGCAACTTACCTTGTATGTTTAACGTAATATTATATTATATACTGTCTAGATGTGCCCGCGACTTCGTCCGCGTGGAATTTAACAAAAAAGTACAGGTCCGGTTACATATTTGCTGCATTTGCGGTTGAAACTCTGGGGCCTTGGGGTCCTGAGACTCACCATCTTTTTAAAGAGGTCTCGCGCCGTCTAGTCGAGACCTCTCGTGACAGGCGGACTGGAACATATCTCGCTCAGAGAATCAGCATTGCTATCCAGCGTGGCAATGCTGCTAGTCTTCTTGGCACGTTGCCTCAGGATACCGATTTGGGACAAATATTGTATCTGTAAATAGTTTCAATTGTTCTTTGTAAATATTATTAATTGTTGTTATTGTAAATAAAAATACAAAAAAGTTATTGCTCAATTCGCACAGTTTACTATAACTTATAAATTCTGTATTTCGCGTATAGAAATACCTACCTTTGCAAATTTCATGAAACTATTTTGTGAATGTATCATATTCATGTATGTTTGTATGTGTGTATGTATGTAATTACTATTGTCCGCGCTTCACGTCTCATTTGGAAACAACACTTAAATACAAACACAAAAAAACCTATGTATCTAAAAAACAATTATCCACGCATACCTCTATGTAGTCCGAATGGCATCGCGACCTATCTCACGGGCTCTGCGGCGAAGACAGAGTTGGCCTGTCTAGGGTTCGGTTCCGTATCCATAATACTAGTTATCCGAGTAATCTTGTTTGTGTTTCGGGAAGGATTATTTTATTTCCTGTTCTTGACGATGTATATTCCCGTGCGTTCGACTAATCACTGTAATTCTTCATCACCATCATATCATCACGCTGTCCCTAACGGGGTAGGCAGAAAGTATAAAGTGCCAGTTCTCTCAAGACTTAAATACCTCTTTCGTTGTAATTGCTTATAAGCTTGCGATCTTTCCACCAGCTCGAACCACTCGGCCGCCACGTTAGCAACTAAAAAGCCTCTTCATAATTCCAGTCCCTCTCAGTAGACCCATATGTTAGCAATAGCAATGAATAATTGTATTGAATTGTATTGAACCTTCTGCTAAGGATCCCTTAAGTAAAATGATAAATAAAATCATTACAAAGTCGACGGGTGTGTGCGTGTTGCCCGACCAAATTATCACATTTGTTAAGTCTCAGTCGCTTATACAGGCTGTAAGCGAATATATAACTAAATCATATATACAGACGATATGAAGCCGTGGTGGCCGAGTGGTTCGAGCAGTTGCTTGCGACACAAAGATCGCAAGTTCGAATCCCGACTGTACCAATAAGTTTTTCTGAACTTAAGTACAGTGATTAGTCACACCACGAGCTATACGGTGAAGGAAAACATGGAGAGGAAACCTGCATACGTCTGAGAAGAAATTCAAAGGTGTATGTATAGTCGTGCTTGAGTAACGGGGACAGATGGCGAGTCCATCGCCATTACTCAAGCACGACTATACATACCTTTGAAGGTTTCCTCACGATGTTTTCCTTCACCGTAAAGCTCGTGGTGTGATTAATCACGGTAGTAAAAACTCATTGGTACAGTCAGGATGCGAACTTGCGATCTTTGTGTCGCAGGCAACTGCTCGAACCACTCGGCCACCACGGCTCATCAGTTTGGGACTATATGAGTGGAATTGTCCCAGGTAATTATTTCTCATTATTAAGCGGACGAACTCGCGACTAACAACTAGTATATATATCAACTGCCCTATGAATAATATATATATAAAAACACTCTATATAAACGATAAGCACAAACGAACGCCGCCCATACGCTATCGTAAAAACAATCCGCCGGCTCTTTCTAACGCACACTAATAGCTATTGCCGTCTCCCTCGCACCAACCTAAAATGGTCGGCCAAAAGAAAATTAATATCCTAATAAAACCAAACTATTTTGAACTAACACACTAGCGCCAAGTACGTGGTGAGGGGTCCAAGGAAATTGGCCGGCCTTAGACTAGCTCCCAAACATAATTCACTGCGGATCCCGTAAAATAATTATATTCTCTGGCCTTTTTTATATTTCTTATATTTTTCTTTTCTTATATTTTTTTTTGGAAAGAGTATGACGACCATCGTTTTGGGAGAGACAGTCTTCAATCTTGGCACAATTCCTTATCCAACATTAATCTAAGCTTGAACGGGAACTGTACAACGATATACATACTTATATAGATAGGCAATTCCACATAAATTGACCTAGTCCCAAACTAAGCAAAGCTTGTACTATGGGAACTGGACAACGATATACATACTTATATAGATAGGCAATTCCACACAAATTGACCTAGTCCCAAACTAAGCTGAGCTTGTACTGTGGGAACTGGACAACGATATACATACTTATATAGATAGGCAATTACACACAAATTGACCTAGTCCAAAACTAGGCAAAGCTTGTACTATGGGAACTGGACAACGATATACATACTTATATAGATAGGCAATTCCACACAAATTGACCTAGTCCCCAAACTAAGCAAAGCTTGTACTGTGGGAACTGGACAACGATATACATACTTATATAGATATGCAATTCCACACAAATTGACCTAGTCCCAAACTAAGCAAAGCTTGTACTATGGGAACTGGACAACGATATACATGCTTATATAGATAGGCAATTCCACACAAATTGACCTAGTCCCAAACTAAGCAAAGCTTGTACTATGGGAACTGTACAACGATATACATACTTATATAGATAGGCAATTCCACACAAATTGACCTAGTCCCAAACTAAGCGAAGCTTGTACTATGGGAACTGGACAACGATATACATACTTATATAGATAGGCAATTCCACACAAATTGACCTAGTCCCAAACTAAGCAAAGCTTGTACTGTGGGAACTGGACAACGATATACATACTTATATAGATAGGCAATTCCCTGGTGGGCTGATCCCAAACTAAGCAAAGCATAGACGTTGTGATATACATACTTATATGGTAAACATTTCCACAGTGGCTAGTCCCAAACTAAGCAAAGAAGCTTGCTATGGAGACTGGACAACGATATACATACTTATATATAGATAGGCAATTCCCACACAAATTGACCTAGTCCCAAACCTTAAGCTTGTACTATGGGAACTGGACAACGATATACATACTTATATAGATAGGCAATTCCACACAAATTAACCTAGTCCCAAACTAAGCAAAGCTTGTACTATGGGAACTGGACAACGATATACATACTTATATAGATAGGCAATTCCACACAAATTGACCTAGTCCCAAATTAAGCAAAGCTTGTGTTATGGTAACTAGACAACGGTATATTTACTTATATAGATAAATATATACTTAAATACATAGGACATCCAAGACTAAGGTACAAATACTCGTGTTCATCACACAAATATCTGCCTTTAGCGGGATTCAAACCCGCGACCTCAAGTTTCGCAGTCAGAGCTCTAACCACTAGACCAGGCGGTCGTCCGTGGATCTCCTACCGATGCTCGGTTCTGATCTTATCACCCCGAAAAAATCTCTTTAGAATTCTACATACCATGCTCACTCTACTCCCAAAATCACCCGGCCATATTGGATTTTTTGTCTATACCGTAATGGCGGCGGTAATCTGTGCCCGCGGGATGACTTCATATAATCTATGGTCTGCCGGATGACTCTATATTATCTATGCTTTTTTCTATTACCTACAAATTACGTGCGTTCTCTACATAGATTATATTTTTTCAAGTTGATTATTTATGGGTTTTTGTTGCGCCCAAAGTGAGCCGCCACGTCGTAAATTATTTCAATAAGTTTGTTCCAAATGATTTCTTATTTACTTGCCTATATTTGTTGGGGAAATTGACACAGATTGTTTTTCAAAGATCGTTATTTAATTTCTTATTTATTTACAATAACAATTAATTGTTAATTATTAACATGAAACAGTTGTATAACTAACTACTTACAGATATAAAATTGCCCCAAATCGGTATCCCGAGGCAACGTGCCAAGAAGACTAGCAGCATTGCCACGCTGGCTAGCAATGCTGATTCTCTGAGCGAGATATGTTCCAGCCTGTCGCGAGAGGTCTAGCTTGGATGTCGGGAGACGACAACAGATTTATAAGATTTATTTATTACTAGCGTATGCCAGCGGCTTCACCCGCGTGGAGTTCGCTTTAGAAATTTTCCTGCTAGAATCGGATTTCAGCCGCTATGCCGTGGAAGAGCATCATACATTATAAGAACTTTGAATTTTTTAGGATAGCCATCCTATTCCTAGGTATAAGCTATCACCATTTCAACTTTCAGCCAAATCGGTTCAGCCGTTTGGCCGCAAAAATCCAAACTTACAAACTTTCACATTTATAATATTAGAAAGAATTTTTTAGTTACAATTTTCAAGTTTACCTAATATACCTCTGGCGGAAAGTGGGTGTGTGTGTATTACCTATACACCTTTATGCCTACCCCTTCGGGGACCCTTGTGGGAAGGCGTGAGGATATATATATGAATTTTCAATTAATAATAAAAAAATATGTCGAGTTGAGGATCACTCTTTTGAAGTTTGTTAAATATACAATCAAGTCGGATCGACGAGGAATATTAACAGTAAGACTAATCAAAGTACTTAGGTTGGGATAGTGGAACAGTCGGGACTAATAGGCTAGCATCAACGGATAGCAATAACAGCATTGCTATCCAGCGTGGCAATGCTGCTAGTCTTCTTGGCACGTTGCCTCGAGACACCAATTTGGGGGAAATATTTTATCTGTAAGTTATACAACTGTTTGTAAATTTTGTTTATAGTTGTTATTGTAAAAACTGTCAAAATATGAGTTCGAGCAGTTGCCTGCGACGCAAAAGTCGCAAGTTCGAATCCCGACTGTACCAATGAGTTTTTCTGAACTTAAGTACAGTGATTAGTCACACCACGAGCTTTACGGTGAAGGAAAACATCGAGAGGAAACCTTCATACGTCTGAGAAGAAATTCAAAGGCGTATGTATAGTTTTGCTTGAGAAACGGCGATGGACTCGCCATCTGTCACGTTGGCACCTAATATACCTCTGGCGGAAAGTGGGTGTGTGGATATTACCTATACACCCGCCTACCCCTTCGAGGACTGTGGGAAGGTGTGAGGATATATTATTATTATTATTATAATTTATAGCAGTCTCTCCGGAACGTAGGTTTGCGTTAGTGCACGGGTTCGAATTTGCAATCTTTATTTTACGTGCTACTACCGAACCACTTTACCTCCAGAGCTATGGTCCCAACTAGTCTAATAATTACTATAATATTAAAATGTGAATGTAAGTTTGTTTGTTACGCTTTCACTTAAAAACTACTTAACCGATCATCATTAAAGCTTTGTACACACATTTTTAGAGCTATTAGAAGTAACATAGGATACCTTTTATTTAAAAAAAAAAATTTTACGACAGATAAAAAAGCCGTTTTGCTGAAAACTCCACGCGGGCGAAGCCGCGGGCATAAGCTAGTGGATTATAAAATTAAAATCCACTCTAGACAGACAACCTATAGTGACTTGAAGAAAGCCCCCGACACACAGAACCCCAATACATAACTATTGAACATACATACGAATTAATTTATCACAAAATCTGATTGTTATTTTAAAGGTTGAAAAAACTGTTTTGTAATATTTCGCCCTGTTCGTCAGACCACCCACCGGACGGTGATATATCGTGCTCTGGGCTCCTATTGAGGTGAGGCCTCAAACGGACCGCAGCTCATAAATCCTTGAATTTAGTTCAGTCAAAACATAGTGTCGTATTGAAAGGGCCGTGGGAGGTAGGCGCTTTGAGAACGCCGGGCCTAAAGGTCTGGGAACGCCTGACACAAGGCCACCGCAGTGTCACATATCCAAGCACTAGTGTACGTACACATACTAGGTGGTAGGCCTCTTATTGCAACAGTCCGGCTAGGTAGGCACCACCGCAGTGTCAGATATCCTGCCAAGCACTAGTGTACGTACACATACTAGGTGGTAGGCCTCTTATTGCAACAGTCCGGCTGGGTAGGCACCACCGCAGTGTCAGATATCCTGCCAAGCACTAGTGTACGTACACATACTAGGTGGTAGGCCTCTTATTGCAACAGTCCGGCTAGGTAGGCACCACCGCAGTGTCAGATATCCTGCCAAGCACTAGTGTACGTACACATACTAGGTGGTAGGCCTCTTATTGCAACAGTCCGGCTAGGTAGGCACCACCGCAGTGTCAGATATCCTGCCAAGCACTAGTGTACGCACACATACTAGGTGGTAGGCCTCTTATTGCAACAGTCCGGCTAGGTAGGCACCACCGCAGTGTCAGATATCCTGCCAAGCACTAGTGTACGTACACATACTAGGTGGTAGGCCTCTTATTGCAACAGTCCGGCTAGGTAGGCACCACCGCAGTGTCAGATATCCTGCCAAGCACTAGTGTACGTACACATACTAGGTGGTAGGCCTCTTATTGCAACAGTCCGGCTAGGTAGGCACCACCGCAGTGTCAGATATCCTGCCAAGCACTAGTGTACGTACACATACTAGGTGGTAGGCCTCTTATTGCAACAGTCCGGCTAGGTAGGCACCACCGCGGTGTCAGATATCCTGCCAAGCACTAGTGTACGTACACATACTAGGTGGTAGGCCTCTTATTGCAACAGTCCGGCTAGGTAGGCACCACCGCAGTGTCAGATATCCTGCCAAGCACTAGTGTACGTACACATACTAGGTGGTAGGCCTCTTATTGCAACAGTCCGCCTAGGTAGGCACCACCGCAGTGTCAGATATCCTGCCAAGCACTAGTGTACGTACACATACTAGGTGGTAGGCCTCTTATTGCAACAGTCCGGCTAGGTAGGCACCACCGCAGTGTCAGATATCCTGCCAAGCACTAGTGTACGTACACATACCAGGTGGTAGGCCTCTTATTGCAACAGTCCGGCTAGGTAGGCACCACCGCAGTTAGATATCCTGCCAAGCACTAGTGTACGTACACATACTAGGTGGTAGGCCTCTTATTGCAACAGTCCGGCTAGGTAGGCACCACCGCAGTGTCAGATATCCTGCCAAGCACTAGTGTACGTACTTGTCGCCTAATTCTGTTAGCAATGAATTAATCCCGCTGAATAAATTATTTTCACTAACTATCAGTTAGGGTCTTGTCGGAATGTTAATGATCGCCAGTTACAACTGTCACAGATGTATTTGTCTCTGCACCTAATTGGTTTTGTTTACTGGCAACTTTGTTATAAGCATTAGGTAACTTAAGTAGGTCGTAAAAGTATGTGACTAAAAGACTCTTGTCCATGTCTTTAAAAATGTCAACAACTAAACAAATAGGATGTTACGTCTTGAACGACGGGACAAAAAAAACTCAATATTTTAGTTCGTTTTTTAAAAATATTTTTTCTTTTACAAAACATACTTACATTTAAAAATGGAACTCCTTTTAAAAGTCCACACCTCGGCCGCAATATTTTTCAGCCAGTGCCCAAAACACCTCGTTACAGAAAATTCTCCACCGACCGTTTTGCGCGACTTTTGCTTAATTAAAAACACGAATAAAAAAGTTACTGGCCATTTTATCGGGTGATAAACGACTGGGGAAGTTCTTATTTTGCTTCACGAAAACGCACTCTATTTGTAAAACACTGCAGTCTATTACAGATCGTACGTAAACACAATTCGTTCTATATATTTCAAACCCCAAAAAGATTTGTGTTCGGACCGTTTCCTGTTCTATTCTCAAAGCAATAAAATTCAAAATGCATTGCAAATGGTATTGCGGGCAATTTAACATCACTCGTTCGAATTTCGAATTAGAAATATTTGAATTTAAGCTTATTTACCAGTTTAGTAGCAATCTTATATAATATCTTATTAATATGTAAGTAAGGTGCGAAATAGCTTGTAATTTTAAACGTTAAAAATGCAAAGTAATTCGTTTTACATTTAAATTTAAGTTTTACTGCAATATATATAGAGTGTAATATAGCATGTGTTCGTGTGAAACAAATAAAGTACAGGAAAGAACAGAAGTGTTTATATTTTCCTTTGCAGATAACATTAGAGATTTATTTAGTGCAGTGCAGACCTGCACGCTACTGAGAGATTTTAGATAGTAAGTGATTTAATTCCTGTTTGAACAATACTATGTAGCCTATGTATTCTCGCTTACATAGGGGTCCTCGATTTGGTAGGCAGTGGTGTAATATCGCCCTCTACTCGTCGCAGGTAACAAACCGGTTTTAAACTTCAAGTATTCTTTTCAATTCCATTAAACATTATTCGTTTATTTTTTGCTTAGAAAATCGCTCATAATATACTAAATTAAAAATACAAGCTAAATTAATATGTATATACCTGCAAACTATCCAATATTCCAAGACTAATTTATACCCCCACTATCACTACATCGCGCCGAGTTGCACTATCGCGAAACAGTCCATTAACACCTGCGTGCGTGACTGTACAGCATTTATTTCGAACGCCAGCTTGATTTATCACCAAGAAGATATATATTATAGTGATGTTAAAAAAACATATAGTTAGAAAATGTATATAATATGTTTAATCTTAATTTATTCAGCGAAGATAAATAATATTTTTGTACAAGTAATTAAAATGTGTTAATTAGAAAAAATTATCGCTTTTAGTATAAAAAAGTAGATTTATAATATAATATAAAATAATAAGCTACGAACAATATAAGCTAGATCAAAAGTATCTGATTAAATTAAGATATCATTTCATAACAAGGTTAAGTCGAAACCTAAATATATCGAAAATAGGCAAGTATTGTCACAATTCCTAAGGGGTTGTGACAATACCTGTTTTTTCGGCCCGTTGGGGACCTTGCAAATCCATCGTCTTTGAATGTCTTCCCAAACTTATGCAGGTTTCCCATCGATGTTTTCCTTCACCGTAAAGCTCGTGGTGTGACTAATCACTGTATTTAAGTTCAGAAAAACCTTATAGGTACACTTGGGATTCGAAATTAAAATCTTCTTATTGCTAGCGACGTTTTAACACACCACGGCTTAATTCTAATGAATTGTTCATACGCAGTTAATATCAATTCCAGTCTACATACCCTTAAATTGGCTACTCCCTGAGCACCCTTATAGGGGCTTTGGAAAACATGGCGCCTAACGAAAAAATATTACTCTATCATTCCTAAATTAGAAGGTGTGGTCTGTACCCTCGCTACCAATTAAGAGCAATATTTCTCTATGGGGGTGGAAAACGGGACTACAAATAGGGCTGCGGGCGAGGGGTTTGTACAGCTGTATGGAAATGAAGTTAAACGATGTTGATAGCGACTCTCCGATGGATTGGTTGGTATTTGTAGCTAATATTTACTGACATTCAAAAATCAAAATCAAAATATACTATATACTTAATGAACGTCACATACTTAATAAAAACTCAGTTTCCAAGAAAAAAAAACCTGCCTGGAGAAGAAACGGCGAAACAAACTCCCCGGTTTTCTCTTTTAACATTTGTTCCCTTTTACGTAGGGGTAGGAAAGATTAAAGTTACATATATAAACTCTGTACAAGAGTTTATATATGTAAATATACCTCTGGCGGAAAGTGGGTGTGTGGGTATTACCTATACACCTCTGCCTACCCCTTCGGGGACCCTTGTGGGAAGGCGTGAGGATATATTATTATGTTATTTAAAAGCCGTGGTGGCCGAGTGGTTCGAGCAGTTGCCTGCGACACAAAGATCGCAAGTTCGAATCCCGACTGTACCAATGAGTTTTTCTGAACTTAAGTACGGTGATTAGTCACACCACGAGCTTTACGGTGAAGGAAAACATCGAGAGGAAACCTGCATACGTCTGAGAAGATATTCAAAGGCGTATGTATAGTCGTGCTTGAGTAACGGCGATGGACTCGCCATCTGTCACGTTGGCACCTAATATACCTCTGGCGGAAAGTGGGTGTGTGGGTATTACCTATACACCTCTGCCTACCCCTTCGGGGACCCTTGTGGAAAGGCGTGAGGATATATTATTATGTTATTATTATTACAAGAGGAGCAATTCATTGGCTTGGCCATCATTCGAATAATCTTTTCATTTAAATCATTATGCCGAGTCCTCCAAAGGATAGGCAACGAGAGCGATGAAGATAAGACTTAATAGGCCTGTAAGTGTCTAGACTTGGCCTCTAGACTCTCAGCGAGAAGAGCGCTCTACTCTCGGTCTACCTTATAATATGAAAAATAGCTCTATTTTACAGATAGTGCTGACATTTTCCCAAACCTAGCAATTTATTTTGCTCAGCAAATCATTACAGCCAGTCTTCCTAACGTAACTGGGATATTATTTTGAATATTTGTATACTTAATTTAGTCGTCTAACATGTGTATTATAATAGTGTTGTATTTCATTTACCTCATATCCTCACGCCTTACCACAAGGGTCCCCGAAGGGGTAGGCAGAGGTGTATAGGTAATACCCACACACCCACTTTCCGCCAGAGGTATATTAGGTGCTAACGTGACAGATGGCGAGTCCATCGCCGTTACTCAAGCACAACTATACATACGCCCTTGAATTGCTTCTCAGACGTATGCAGGTTTCCTCTCGATGTTTTCCTTCACCGGAAAGCTCGTGGTGTGACTAATCACTGTACTTTAAATTCAGAAAAAACTCATTGGTACAGTCGGGATTCGAACTTGCGACCTTTGCGTCGCAGGCAACTGCTCGAACCACTCGGCCACCACGGCTTTTCATTTACCTCTTTAATAAATAACAACAGAACGTACCTAACAATTAGAACACAAATCAACATAATAAGCGTTTGTTTAATGACAGTGAATACATGCGATGGCATTGCCCAAACGACTTTAGTTCCACTGATGTAATATACAAACTGTAATTTGTGTTTATTAATTTATTACATAATTACTGTGCCCTTCCCGTAATTGAGGGTAGTTTAGCCATTCACATTACTGGTTGCCGTTGAATTAATGAGTAATAGCTTTCAAGTTGGTAGGGTTTATGCTAATGACGATTTGTTTATCAAAAAGCAAAAGTTCCAATGAGTTTTCATGAAATTAAGTTCACTGTAGGATTTGTGAAGGAAAATATAAAAAGGCACCTAATATACCTCTGGCGGAAAGTGGGTGTGTGGGTATTACCTATACACCTCTGCCTACCCCTTCGGGGACCCTTGTGGGAAGGCGTGAGGATATATATAAAAAGGCAACTTGCAGACGATTGCGTTACTAACACCAAAATCCAGCGACGAGGATTCGGAGATCCTTGTGGGTTTGAAGGGGAGGCAACTCAAAATTAATGTGAATTTTTGCATTGTTATCAGGTCCTAGAAGCAGGAGAGCGAAAAAGACAATGAATACCCCAGAGGAGAAAAGGCCAAGAACCGCTTTCAGTGCCGCGCAACTGGCGAGGCTAAAGGTAAATATTCCATTATTATGAGCTCAAGTTTTATAACTCAAGTATTATAGGTGTACTAGGTGTACTTCGTCCTATCCAGCTATAGATAGTGCCATCCATGAAGACGCGCCAAACCAATTACTATTCAAGGGTGGCGCGGGATGCGGGCAGTATGACCCGAGTCTACTAATTGTAGTGTGCGTGTGCACTCATAGGTAATCAGTGTGTACAGACAATACTCACACATTAGGGGAAGGTTGAACACTTACACTATAAACTGTGAGGAATGATAGTGGGGCGCGTCTTCGTGGATGGCACTAGCTATAATAATCTGTCTCTGTTACAAATTTCTTCCAATTCCGTTCAGCTGTTCTGACTTTATTGAGTTAGAAACATTCTCAAAGACTCATATTTCTTACATTAGTAGACTTTTCTAGGTCACTTTCTTCACAAACAAACACTACTAGGCCCCATCTGACTCTGCTTACTGACCAGAATTTCCTGATTTCTAACCATCCATGTTTATGCAGCACGAGTTCGCTGAGAACCGCTACCTGACGGAGAGGAGACGGCAGGCGCTGGCTGCTGAGCTTGGCCTGGCGGAGGCTCAGATCAAGATCTGGTTCCAGAACAAGAGAGCGAAGATCAAGAAGGCCACAGGGCAGCGTAACCCCCTTGCACTCCAACTCATGGCTCAGGGTCTTTACAACCACACCACAGCTACCGACAGTGATGAGGAAGAGGAAATTAATGTTACGTAATTGTTTTCCAAAATTAGTTTTTTTTATTTTTCGTATTGTGCTGTCTGGTCAGAAAGGTTTTGGGCACAACGCACCCATTATAATCTCAAAATAATGAGAAGAATGATATATGTACGTGAAATATTGAAAAGAAATGAATACTTTAGGCTGGTACCTTTATTTATTTAGAGAAGACTAGATCTTCTCTAAATAAATAACTGTTAGGTATCTCGGTTTGGTGGAAGTAAAATGTTAATACTTGTTTGGTGATGTCCGTGAAAAATATTATTGATTTTAGACAATAGATGTTTCATTTTATCGTTAAGAGATAAGGGTAGTAAAACAATTATAATTAAATAAAAAGCAAGCCGTGACAATTTGCATAATGGCGAAAAAGCGTTAAAAGAATGGTGCAAAAAAAACATGATTTGCTTTAAAATAGTACAAAACTGACAGGTATATTTTGTCCTAAAGCTAAACATGATAGTTTTATTTGGTTTAAGTTTATTGGGCATATAGAATTACAGGCTGTATCAAAGTTAATGTTTCAAAATAGTTCCTGATTGTAAATATATTGTATTTATGTGTTATATCATTGTATTAATAATAACGTGCTATTAATGTTAATAATATTTTCTAAGAGTACATATTTTGAGCGTCCCTCGAAGCCACTCAGCATTTTTTTTAAAGTTTAATGCACCTTTTTTTGTAAAATGTCATGTACATATGTTCACTGATGTATTGAGTGAGTGACTAAAGATGCGATAGAGTAACCAAATAGCGAATAATTTATATAATTAATGTAATATTAGTCATTATCTAGTTTTAATTAATGTAGCTAATTTATTATCGTTAATTAATCACATCACTAAATATAACTAGGCTACTCAAAATATTAAACATATAATATAATTGAAAAATAAAAATAAATCGCAACCACTTTTGTACATGACTGTACATAACGTTCAATGCTTAATATCGATTATTATTCAAATGGTCTAATTTATTCTCTGGAATGTTATCAATTTCAAATCTAAATTCGTAAAATAAAAACTACTCTGGAATGCAAACACAACTTTATTAACGTTTCTAAATGGCTTTATAACTGTTACAGGTAATATTCAAGCTAAATTGAACTTTATATTCAAGTTGATTGAGCCAATATTTGGTAAATTACTTCATCGCCCATTGCGTCACTTTGAATATTAAATATGAATATACAATTTTAATGTTGCTCGTCACTTCATAGATAATAATGGCGTCGTAAGACCTGTGTGTATCTTGTATTTTTTGTAATTAAATCTAAAATAATCATGTACAAATTAAACTATTTCGTTAATATTAAAACAAAATCATTTATTAGTCATCTCTCTTCTTCCAACATTAAGATTATTTTACGTTTCTAGTTATTTTATAATTATTAATAACTTTAGCATAATTAATAGTGACTGTGTAGTTAATAAGTGTACAAAGAAATTAAATATATATTATGGTTTATAAAAATTGCTTAATTTTTTTATTTAAACATCCGGTAAAATGTCAAGATATTTTTTTCTTTCATCTTACTGGATACAAGTCCTTCAGGCACTAACAAAAACGAAATTGATTTCCTTAATAATGCACTAGCGACCCTTCCCTTCGCATAGGAACGCTTTAGCAAAATTAAAAATGTCTTCCTCTTCCTCACGAATCACTCTATCTATTCGTAAAAGCCGTATGAAAATCCGTTCAGTAGCATGTGAGATTATCACGAACAAACAGACGCGACGGGGGATTGCGTTATATGTAGATACATAAATGAACACTTGGTTCTATGCATTCCATTAATTTATGGAGGTTTAGGAGATAATCCTAAGTTGATAGAGAACTAAAATGGCGTCAAATATTATATATACTCATAAAATACTACAAAAACACGTTATCAATACATCTTAATATATTATTCACGTGTCACGTTGTTTATACGCGATGGGCTCCTAAACTACTCAACCGATTTCAATCAAATTTGCACACCGTGTGCAGTTTGATCCAACTTAAAAGATAGGATAGCTTACATCGCAATTGGACGCGATAGGTGGCGCTGCGATCGTGTTTCAGGAAGTTTAACTTTTTCACCCGGGCGAAGCTGGGCGGGACAGCTAGTTTATATAAATATTATAAATGACAGTTTGTGTGTATGTTTGTTCCTCGCAAAAACTGCTGAACAGATTTGGATGAAACTTGGCACATAGATTTTTTTATTAGCTGGATTTACATAGAAAAAAATATACAGGAACCTATTAATTAAATCATAGACCTGACAAGTGTAACACAAACATCGCAAGTTCGAATCCCGACTGTACCAATGAGTTTTTCTCAACTTAAATACAGTGATTAGTCACACCACGAGCTTTACGGTGAAGGAAAACATCGAGAGGAAACCTGCATACGTCTGAGAAGCAATTCAATGGCGTAAATAAATAGCTATGAAACGCGAAAGAAAACTTACATCTACAAAACCAAGCATGTATGAAGAGACTGATGAATGTGGTTGAAGCGAAAGAGGTATGTAAGTCCAGCGACAGCTGGCGCTCTATACTCTCTGCCTACCCCGTTAGGGACTCAGGGTGATGATATGTATGTATGTATGTATGTATGTATGTATGTATGTATGTATGTATGTATGTGTGTATGTAATCCAGCTATCAATTGACCTCCGTGCCAAATTTCATCTAATTCCGTTGAGTGGTTTTTTATAGCTAGTGCCATCCACGAAGACGCGCCCCAATATTTTTCACTATAGTTTATAGTGTAAGTGTGCAACCTTCCACTAATGTGTGAGTATTGTCGGTACACACAGATTACCTATGAGTGCACACGCACACTACAATCAATAGACTCGGGTCATACTGCCCGCATTCCGCGACCCCCTTGAAATTGGTGGGGCGCGTCTTTGTGGATGGCACTATCTATAAGTGTAAGAGGAAGATATATAGAGAAACCTTCGTATTTATAAGATAAATATAACCGGGTGAAGTCGGGGCGAGGGACTAGTCTCTCAATCAAATGTTTTGTTCAGATAGCTCACACTTGCATATTAAAATTTAAATTCATAATAAATCAAATCAAATTTAGTATTATTAAATCATAACGCGTGCCAACTGGAGTGATTTAAGTGTCCCTTTCTGGGAATCGAACCCGCTAATTGTTCTCGAGAGACTGCGAACTTCTAAGCCATGTATCCCTTTGATCTATTCCGAGATGGTATGTTACGACCACACGTGGCTTTCGAAGACAAGGTTCTAATGCCAAGCCAATATAAAGATTGCAAATTTCTGACTGTACTGAAAAGTCTTTCTGAACTTAACTACAGTGATTAGTCCCACCACGAGCTTTACGGTGAAGGAAAACATCGAGAGGGAACGAGGGTTGCGCCTGCACTGCGATACCATACCACTTATACGTCAGGACAAGAGGAGGCGGCGTGGCCGAGAGGTCACAGCACCCGCCTGCCACGCAAACGGCGCGAGTTCCAATCCCGACTGGATTGAGGAGTTTTTCTGCATTTAATTACAGTCAGGCACACCATGAGCTTTACGGTGAAGGAAAACATCGAGAGGAACCTGCATACGTCTGAGAAGCAATTCAAAGGCGTATGTATAGTCGTGTTCTCGCCACCTGTCACGTTGCCACCGAAATATATTTCACGGTTTTACCTCTGCCTACTGGGGACCCTAGTGGCGGGTAGATCATGTGGTACGGGTAGGCAGTGTATTCTGGCCATTAGAACAACCTACTACAAGAAGTGTGGATGTCGTTGAGTACGGGACTCAACCTCGTAAATAACATGTTTAAATTAAGCAAAACCAATAATGTAACTCAAATAATTAGCAGAAAATTATTTAAGTCCCTATTTAAAGTGTACGGAACATTTGATCTCGTTTATTTAGGGTTGGGTAAACGAGTCGTGATATATCGACTAGGATTACCACGAGTTGGGAAAAAGTGGGAATTTCCAAATATTTTCATTTATGATTGTAAAGAAAGTGAAGAAAGGCGTGTTACGCTGGTTTGAACATATAGAAAGGATGAGTGAAGAAAGGTTAACGAAACAGATATACAAAGCAAAAGTGAGTGCAAGAAGAGGCAGAGGAAGGCCACGTTCCAACTACCTGGATGAAATAGATCGGACGCTCAAGGACGGGAACGTGAAGAGTACTCGAAACCGACGAGCATGTATGAAGAGACTGATGAATGTGGACGAAGCGAAAGATGTATGTAGGTCTAAAGAGAACTGGCGTTCCACACTCTCTGCCTACCCCGTTAGGGACTCGGCGTAATGTTATGTATGTATGTATTTAAGATTATTTGACAATTTGTGAGTAAGTTCTTTACTCACGCCAGAAATGCTGATCAGAATGCCAGGAATATTGGCACAGTGATAGATAATTAGCTGGATTAAAAAATAGGATATGTTTTTTTCCAGAATAGAAAACAAGAATGCTAAGGCTCGAGCAGAAGCCTATAACATTAGCAAATTTTGGGAAGAGTATCAGCCGGAGATATATTTTAGGTGCCAACGTGACAGATGGCGAGTCCATCGCCGTTACTCGAGCACGACTATACATACGCCTTTGAATTTCTTCTCAGACGTATGCAGGTTTCCTCTCGATGTTTTCCTTCACCGTAAAGCTCGTGGTGTGCCTCACTATAATTAAATGTAGAAAAACTCCTCTATCCAGTCGGGATTGGAACTCGCGCCGTTTGCGTGGCAGGCGGGTGCTGTGACCTCTCGGCCACGCCGCCTCCTCTTGTCCTGACGTATAAGTGGTATGGTATCGCAGTGCAGGCGCAACCCTCGTTCCCTCTCGATGTTTTCCTTCACCGTAAAGCTCGTGGTGTGACTAATCACTGTACTTAAGTTTTGATAAAACTCATTGGTACAGTCGGGATTTGAATACAATCATTGTATTGATGACGATATATGGGCAACCACGGCTCTTTTAAAATATTCTTAAAATGTCCTCGTTCAGAAGGAAAGCATACCCGCTCTACATTTCAAGATGGCACGCTAATTAGAAGCCAATTATGTGTCAAATAGTTTGACAAACGACACCGCGTGACACAGTCTGCATCTGTGGATTGATTTAGATCTTTGACAAATATCCACAGATAGTAAAGAACATATATAGATACTTTTATATCTCTGGTAGATATCTGTATAATTATTTAATTACTAACTGCCTTGTGGGAAGGCGTGAGGATATATTATTATAATTACTAACCGTGCCCACGTAATTAACTTCATCCGAGTTTAATTTAGCAAAAACATTTTGTACAGTTTCCAAATTACTCCTTATTACATCAGTTATCTGCTAGTGAAAGTCCCGTCGAAATCGGTCTAGCCATTTCAGAGATTAGCTGGAACAAACAGACAGACAGACTGAAAATGTTAAAACATGTTATTTTGGTATATGTACCGTGTATCCATATGCAGTCAGTAAATAGTGGATATTTTAATATTACAAATACTCGTAATTTATTTCTTTGTATAGATAAATACGGGTATACATACATACATACATACATATAATCACGCCTCTTTCCTGCAGGGGAAGGCAGAGACCACTTCTTTCCACTACGATGCTTACATACTTCTTTCGCTTCGTCCACTTTCATTATTCCCTTCATACATGCTCTTCGGTTTATGGTACTCTTGACCTGACCTTTTTTCATGACGTCCCTAATTTGGTCTAGAAACGTCCGCCTAGGTCCCCCTTCCAACACTTTCTTCAACAACCGTCTACTTTTGTGGTTGTGCGCTTCAGTGATAGAAAAAAAAGTAGGTACTCATGTTGGGAATAAAACTTAGTTTGCTAGAATGTGCAAAATAGATCGCCCGCCCGCCCTAGGTTTAACAGGAACTGAAATAACTGCCCAATGTTTTAAGGATATCAACATTTTAAACTAATTACCGTAGCGTTGACAGAATATCGGAGTAAGCACCGAAATAACTCAGCGTATGTTGCTAAAATGACGGATACTTTCGTTAAAACAACTCGAATATGAACATACTTACTCATGTTTAAATATAGTCGGTATGCTGGTGTGTGCTACAGAAATGAACCGTCAATATTATATAGAATTAATAGGCTGGGAAAATTCCGTACATGACAGATGGAGAGTCCTTGAATTTCTTCCCAAACGTATGCAGGTTTCCTCTCGATGTTTTCCTTCACAGTAAAGATCGTTGTGTGACTAATCACTGTACTTAAGTTCAGAAAAATTCACAGTCGAGATAATGCAATCTTTTAAGACAAAAGTCTTAAAGCTTCCCTAAAGAGAGACGCCGTAGGAGTAGGCAGAGGTATTACTACACGAAGTCTGCACAACAACTGTTATATAAATACATACATATATGTATGCATCTCACAGGGTAGGCAGAGGGAGAAGAGCACAATTTCTCTCAAACCTTACAGACCTTCGCTTCACCCACATTCATCAATTTCTTCATACATGCTCGCAGTTTCAAGTTCTCTAAATATTCCTATTATTGAGTGTTAGATTGGAATTGATTTAATAACTTTATAAGTATGTATATCCCACACACACATCATCGAGTCCCCCACAGGGTAGGCAGAGCGAGTACAGCAGAAATTAATAACAAATAATACAAGAATATTCGTTTAAGTCTTCTTGTTGAAAGCCCTATTATCTCGCCTCTGTTTAAGTAACGTTGACTGATTAACTGCTCGCGGTCTGTCGACACTGGCATTGAGGACTGCAGGGTTGCCAGGATAATGGCTCCTTTAAATAGCCATCCGGTGACAAATGGTAGAAAGTGGTTGCCGTGTTTTAGAATCGATCGATTTAGTAATCGAAACCAGAGCGTGTATGAAGAGACTGCATGTGGAGCGAAAGAGGTAGGTAGGTAGATTTTTTTCCGGGAACTATTGTTATTAAACATAGAGTTTGTAGTTGTAGGTTGAATCTGGCTGCGGAATCTGTAAGGACTCGTCGAGATAATATAAACATACTTTGAAACAATTTCACACATCCTTACTAATATTATACCTAAATGTGAATGTAAGTTTGTTTGTTACGCTTTCACGTAAAAACTACTTAACCGATCATCATGAAACTTTGTACACATATTCCTGGAGGTATAAGAAGTAACATAGGATACTTTTTATTGAAAAAAAAAGCCGGTTTACTGATTTTTTTTATGGTGATGGCTTATACCCAGGATTAAGACATAGGCTACATTTGAATCCCGAAAGATTCAAAGCTCTAATATTAAAAAAGGCAAAAATATGTATGTTGCTCTTTCCACGCGGGCGAAGCCGCGGACATAAGCTAGTATAATATAAGGTGTTCAGGCCATATGTAACGACATATAGCTTTTAAAAAGATAGCGGCGTCGGTCACGTGATTGACAGGGACCGACGCCATTACGCAATAAACAACCGGAACATCAACACGCTATTATTCAAATATTCTGAAACAACGGGAACAAAGAAGATGAAGAAGAAGTAATGAGCTCCTTGGAGATGGCAGAGGTTGTTAAATTGGTGTTGGCAGCAGAGGGATACTCCCATTATGCTGCCAACATAGCATAACTCTCCGTACACAGAGTGGCAACGCGCAAGTGATACTTCGGTATTGTAAGCGTAAATAGGCTGCGGTAACCGTTTCCCATCAGGTTGGCCCGTATGCTTGTTTGCCACTCTTGTTGTGTAAAAATATATTTATATTATACTCAAGCACGACTATAAATACGCCTTTGAATTTCTTCTCAGACGTATGCAGGTTTCCTCTCGATGTTGTCCTTCACCGTAAAGCTCGTGGTGTGACTAATAATGGCAATAGTTAAATTCTGAAAAAAATATCTTAGCAGCAACTGTAACAGCAGTTTTGCAGAACCGGCTTAGTATTTAACAAAGCCTAAGAAAAATAAAAATAACATTACATTAAGTTAAATTACACTAATCACCCAATTAGATATAATGAAGTATGAATGTACATCTACTTGAGTTATTGTTAATAAATAATTATTACAGCGACGCGCCAAGTAGAGCATACTCCGCAGCGTGCGGACCACACACGACGACGACGTGCTCACGCGCAGACCTAAACATGGATAAGCCGATATAATAAAAATCCCACAATATATATCTCGTGGTTGGTTTGAAGAGGTAACTTAATGAATACCACCACACCACAAACCACAAAGAATTTGTAGGATGTCGAGAGGATGTTCTAGCAGAAGCTGTGTTTGTGGTCTTCAAAAACTCGAGAAATTCTGCACAAGCTTAACTCAATCCATCAACTTACAAATCTTGCCTCTCATGGCTTATGATGAGGCCGAAGATAGCTCTGGGCAGAGGCAAATGGAAGGAGCTACATCAGAGACGCCGACAGGATATCTGACACTGCAGTAGTGCCTACCTAGCCGGACTGTTGCAATAAGAGGCCTACCACCTAGTATGTGTACGTACACTAGTGCTTGGCAGGATATCTGACACTGCGGTGGTGCCTACCTAGCCGGACTGTTGCAATAAGAGGCCTACCACCTAGTATGT